>CM054179.1:25422616-25465116 GCA_028829895.1 Sinotaia quadrata | reverse complement strand
ATCATACTCGTCATTAGAATAATGTCGAATATTTCATCTATTAATCATACTCGTCATTAGAATAATGTCGAATATTTCATCTATAAATCATACTCGTCAGTGGAATAATTGACGATTATCAGTTTTAAATATTTAATATATGTACATTGTTTGTACACAGCTATTGGCATCTCAAGTTGAGAGTAGTTAATAACAAAAATCAATTAAGTACCCATTTAGGGCGTCCAGGGCAATTGAACGCGGCTCGTTCAGGCTACTATTTGCGATTACATGGACTTGCAATGTTGACAGAGACATGTAAGCGATTAGGTCTTTGATATCATCTGTGTAAAACAACAGTCGAGACCGTGGATCCAGTGCCATGCCACTGATGTAAGATCCTGAAACAATTAAATAAATTAAGTACGAAACAGCAAGAATAGGAGAATGAAAGAAACCTTTCGTAAACACAATAGTACACTTTCTGAATTGTTATAGGAACGTGCATTATATTGTAATATCAAATCAATTCATGAATAGGACAGAAACATTAGAAAATGATCTAAATACAAGAAACATTGTATACAAACATAAATACATGCACGCTCGCACAGACACATTTATCTATCTATCTATCTATCTATCTATCTATCTATCTATCTATCTATCTATCTATCTATCTATCTATCTATCTATCTATCTATCTATCTATCTATCTATCTATCTATCTATCTATCTATCTATCTATCTATCTATCTATCTATCTATCTATCTATCGATCGATCGATCTATCTATCACATTCCTAGGCTCCCTTCATTCTTTATGATTATTATTTAATAATTAACATCTCATAAATAAGTACAAGAGAATCTTAATTTATAGTTATTAATATTTCTCCCACAAGACGAACATTTCTCAAACTTAGCAGATTATAAGGGTGTCGTAAATCCCTACTCTTTACTCAATAATAAGATAGACCTTTTACTGTCGCATAATTTTTCTGCATGTGTTTCAAAGCGTTCCTTACTAAAAAAGTAAGAACAATTCATCCTTTTATTTATATTTAACGAGAAACAATTTAACCACTATTACTCCATCATAAAGCTTTAATATATGTGCAAGAAGGTTAATAAATTTAACAATAAATCTATTAAATCAACAATCACATATAGAAAATATGAATATAATGAAAAGTGTTGACCTTTACATCACGTTACTAGAATTGTTGATTAAAAGTCAGACACTTAATCAGTTTATCCCAGCATAGATATCAAATGTTTACAATCAAGTGATTTGCAACAAGTTTCTTTCTTATTTGATGATAGTCCAACATACCCCTTCTAGGCACATAAATAACTGTTCCAGAATCTTCTATACACTCACAAAGCACACCATGGAGAATTGTCCATAACTTCGTATGCGCTATCAAATTTCACCATTCTCACCACGAGGAATGTTCAGAAAATCTTTGTGAATTCTTGAGACGAAACTCAAACTTCTTTTCTTTTTGGCTCTCAAATATAATTCAGAAGAATCAACTTACAGCAACACATTTACTGCTAAGTTTGATGACAACTCTGGATACACACCAAAGTGATCCAGTAGAGTACAGTTGTCACTGCAGTCTGAAGTGGATACAATATTACAACACATCAAAAAGCGTACTACTTTCTGCAAAAGTCAAATTAAGGGCATCACTAAATTTCAGTCATATTTCATTTATAAACTCCTTTCTCTCTTACACAGATTCTCAACTTACAAATCCAGCAACAACATTCATTAGACCGGTACACCCACAGTATAAGAAATATAGCATCGATCAAAATTCACAAGTATAATATACAACGGAATCAAATTAGTGAACATAGAATCCATGGTTCAATTACATAAAGCACTCTCCAGTCAAACCATTGGTCAATAGCAAATATGTGAGAAATATTTCTGTTTATTCTTTACCAGTCAGTTACACTACTATAAGCTAATGATCTCCTTTTATGAGTTGCACCAAAATCAATGTGATTAGAATATGGAACTTTCTTGAACAAAGTCGCTTTCAGTTTATTCCCACTGGATGAAATTGTTATGAAAAGTATGAGACTATTTGTTAGAAACACTACTCATCCACTTGGAACTGGTTCAGATGACATCAACAAGTTCTAGCATATTCTGTACCTGAACTGTTATTTTAACTATGGCACTTTAACTTTGTTAAAATATATTGTTGGTGATTCAATCACTGTTATAAACAGTAAGCCTCCTCAGGCTTGTCATTGTAATGAGCTAACTATCCATAAGAATATGTTTGTTTGTGCATTTGTATGCCTTCACTGTATATGTCATTATTTGTATTTGATCAATGTTGAATTGTTGTGTAGTGTGTAGTTAAGTATCTTGTTAATAACAAGGTCCAATGTCTGACAGACACCTATAACCAGCACAGGCTACTGAAAATACACACATTGGCATATGTATCAAATTACAAATATCATTGTTTTAAACATATAGGTAGCAGAGTAAATTTGCCTAACCCTATTTCGAAACTTAATAATTATATACTTGTTAACATGACCTGACCTTGGGTACTCCCTGTGATGATATTTTATCAAAGTTGCTTTAAACAACTCAGGTAGAGAATATGTTCTAAGTTACTTCTCATGAACTCTGTTAGAGAGCCAATATGGCAGAGACTTTTGGCTTAGATAACTGAGGCCGTTTGTATGCAGACAGTAAAAGATACAGATTAGCATGTAAAAATATATTGAAAATTATGGTAGAAACATTTATGTTCAAATCAATGTCTCACCTTGTCCTGATCCACGGGTAGACTTTGTGTCCGATCCGTTGAGATACGAACTGAAGATCTCACTATCTGTAATTTTACCCCCCGTCCAGACGATGCTCGTCCAGTATATACGGTCTTCCTCAGGATCATAGACTATTGAACGTGGAAACGTGATGTTTGGTACTGGAACTTTGTCATATGTAAGGCTTTCCAAAGCATAGCGATAAATTGCATCAGGTTTCCAAGCAGTGATGAGCATGAATCTTTCTATAACAAAGGTGAAGTATAAATAAACCAATCTCTCTTATCTCTGTTTCCATCTTTGATTCCCTCCCTCCCTCTATCCATCCAACTGTCTGTCTATATATCTATTTATCATAAGTTAGTAACTAGGTATGCATTCATTGTCACGTGTCTTGCAGGTGATATGAAGATATTAAGGACAATAAATTCACCACTACATCCACATAATTTATTCATACATTAGTGAGTTTTACAATTTCATCATACCTTCTTGGTGACTGAGAGACGCAGTAGGCGAAGTAATCAGTACAACTAAAACACACAGGCAGCGTACTTGACCTGCGGGAATCCGTATTGACCGGAAATAAAACACACTATAATGAACCAGTATGCATCTCATTGTAAGGATAACAGAGTCAATAAAGTACATTAAATATAAAAGATGTAACAACTGAAGCATTAGGCACGTAAAGCACATAACGCTTAACTGTCAGGCATTATAAACAAGACACATGATGCACATGACGTTTAACTGTCAGTCATTATAAACAAGACACATAATGCACATGACGTTTAACTGTCAGTCATTATAAACAAGACACATGATGCACATGACGTTTAACTGTCAGGCATTATAAACAAGACACATAATTCACATGACGTTTAACTGTCAGGCATTATAAACAAGATACATAATTCACATGACGTTTAACTGTCAGACATTATAAACAAAACACATAATGCACATGACGTTTAACTGTCAGGCATTATAAACAAGACACATAATGCACATGACGTTTTACTATCGTGCAGTGAAAACAAGTACCAGCGGGTTAATGCACTGGATATTTAGAATTTCAATATGCAAAACTGTTACAGCGGATAATGTTTCAGTTTAACATACATAATATTTAGCTACACAACACTCAAACAATTTTCTTCACATTTACTCTCATCGAGTGCATGCATGCAATCTAACGACAACTTTCCAATGAAAATGTAACTTTTATTTTAAAAATTCCTCCTGCATGCGTACATGTCAGAATTAGATGGGTGTAAACACATGGTTTTGGGTGCCTTGATACTCCCTAACTTCCTGCAAACGAGGCCCTATCTGCCAGTCTCAGTGGATAAACAAAGGAAATACTGGAGCCAGTAGCGACTGATAAGTAAGAGACAAAGTTTAAATTTAACCACAATCTGTCGCTCTCGGTTGTTCGTGGTTGACAATGTCCAGAGTGTAGTATGGTTGATAATCGGTTGATAAATATAATTAGCAAAAGTACCCATCTCCCCCCCGACTTTCCCTTCCACATAAAACACAACTTAAATAATTATTATTTATAAATTGTAGTTTGAATACTCTAATTTGATAAATCTTAAATAATTATTATTTATAAATTGTAGTTTGAATACTCTAATTTGATAAATCTGACAATTAAATGTTCACAGTATATTCACTTAAAAGTGGGGTTTGAAAGGTTTAGTATGTAAGGAATATTCAAGATATAAATACACTTTTGTTTTTAATTTACAAAAGCTGGCAACATTAAAAACATTATGAAAGTATAATAATAATTTAATTATCCTAGTATTGTTCATATGAAATCTATAAGTTATTTTTGAATTAGCATTAATGCTAGTAATAGAAAAATCACTTTTATTCAAATAGGCATGACATTTATTTATTTCATATTTAAAATATGCTTGATGGAACAGTTTACCAATCCATCCATCACCCCGAGCATACGTAAAGGCCATTTAGCATTAACGGTCATACCGATGCAAAAGCAAGAGGCAATGTAGATCGTACATAACAATTGACGTCTTTGTTATGAAGTTAAAATTGTGTACAACGTACGAAAACTAGACTCACCGGTTAAGATATCCATGTTTGCTGTCAACAGGAACACACTTCAAACCTAGAGAAGCCAGATACTGACACTCATCTTCCTGATGAGCTGCGAACTTTCCATAAATTTGGCAGAAAGTGGGAAACCCACGCACGCACGCATGCCTGACTATTCAGACTCGGGTTTCCAAAAGTCTCGTCTCCAGAGTGCGTATGGCCTAACAGAATGTAATTAATACTTTTCATGCTATATTTAGTGAGTCTAAATACGGTATGATACTATTTGTTTGTTAAATACACATTTTTAATAATAATAATAATAATAATAATAATAATAATAATAATAATAATAATAGTAAAATGAAAGCAGGACAGGTTATCAGCCATCTACTGTACATGGATGATCTCAAGCTGTACGGTAAAAATGAAAGTGACATCACATCACTGATCAATACTGTCAAGATCTGCAGTGAAGACATCAACATGAAATTCGGCCTTGAGAAATGTGGACGAATTGTCATCCAGAAAGGCAAGGTCAAAACAACAGAGGGCCTGCAATTCGACATCGGAAAAATCAATGATGTTTCAATAGAAAATGGATATAAGTATCTTGGGATACTACAACATCAAGAAAATATGCAGAGAGAAGTGAAGTCCAAAGTTAAGAGAGAATATGAAAAACGTGTTAGACAAGTCCTGAAATCCAAGCTAAATGGGGCGAACAAAATACAAGCCCTTAATGCATACGCAATACCTGTAGTAAGCTACACTGGAGGTATCATAGATTGGACAGCAAATGAAATAAATGAACTGGACAGGAAAACAAGAAAACTACTCACAATACATAAAGCCTTACACCCAAAAGCAGACGTAGACAGACTCTATGTATCTCGAAAAATGGGAGGTCGAGGTCTCAAGAAAATTAAACATGTCATTGAAGGAGAAGTCATTGGCCTTGTGGACTACATCTGGAATAACAATAAAGATGATCCACTGATAGAATTAGTAAAAAGGAGTGGACTATTGCAACCACCAGAAACAGACAAAGAAACATGGAAGAAAACAACGAAGCAAGAACTAGCACATACCTGGAGACAGAAACCTCTACATGGCCAATATGTACGACAAGCAGACGAAATATCAACAAAGCAATCAACGTACAAATGGTTGAAAGAGGCAGGATTGAAAGCAGAAACAGAAGCACTCATAACAGCTGCACAAGATCAAGCACTCAACACCAAAGCACACAAAACGAAAATCATGAAAATTTCAAATGATTCCAAATGTAGACTTTGCAAATCCATGGATGAGACAACAGAACACATACTATCTGGATGTCAGGTTCTGGCTGGAACAGAATACACCAAACGACACAATGAAGTGGCAAAACACATACATAGAAATCTGTGTGAGAACTATGGCATAAAAACCCCAGAAAGAACATGGATGCATCAACCAGAAGCAGTCATCGAAACAGAAGAAGTCAAAATACTGTGGGACTTCGAGATAAGAACAGACCGGGTGATTCCTGCAAGACGACCAGACATTGTAGTTCTCAATAAGACCAACAGAACAGTAACAATTATTGATGTCGCTGTTCCAAATGATAGAAACATAAAAACAAAAGAAAGAGAAAAAATAGAAAAATACCAAGACCTCAGATTAGAAATCCAGAGACTGTGGAATGTAAAAGCAGAAGTGATACCAATAGTGATAGGAGCCTTGGGGAACATAACATCAGAATTGGAAGGCTACCTGAATAAACTCCCTGGAAACCACAGAATCGCGCCACTACTCAAAGCAGCGCTCCTCGGAAGTGCCCACATCCTCCGTAAAACCTTGGATCTCCCAGAATCTTGGTAAGATTCCGAGACCTTGGATCACAGCCGACAGTCAAACAGAAGTCGTGGAAAGAGACTGGATAATAATAATAATCTGCATTTGGAACCATTTGAGATTTTCTTTAATTGAAATCCATGGATGAGAGACAACAGGGCACATACTATCTGGATGTCAGGTTCTGGCTGGAACAGAATGCACCAAACGACACAACGAAGTGGCAAAACAAAAATACATAGAAATATGTGTAATAATCTTTGAAATAAGGATGGATCGAGTGATCCAGCACTAAGACCAGGTATTGTAGTTGTCAATAAGTCCAATATAACAGCGCAACCATCTGTGTTTCTGTTCCAAGTGTTAGAAACATAGAAACAAAAGAGTGAGAAAAAATAAAAAAAATAACAGGATCTTAGATTAGAAATCCAGAGATATGGAATGTAAAAGCAGAAGTAATGCATGTAGTGATAGGATCTTTGGGGAACATGAAACCTGAATTGAAACGCTATCTGCATACAGTGCCTTAGGGCATTATTATGGGAGACAACAAATACAAGGGATAACAAAAAAAATCAACAACATACGACATATAGAAAATTTACGACTACTAGACGAAAACTGTCCTTTTCAATAAAACTAAAATTGAAACACAGATCTTCCACGTTAGCAATAATATAATGCGTTCAAACAGCAAGTTATAAATGCTCTGCGACTGAAATCCGCCCACTTCCTTTGAAAATGTTCAGCTTCGAAACAGGTGCTCTCCACTCTCATTATTTTACACTGGCCTTGCTGGAAGTTGGGAAATATAGAATACGTATAGATGTGAAATATAATAAAACCTCCAGATAAGCATTAGTAAATAGCTTCTTCTTTTGAATACTTAAACACGGATTTTATGTAACCATAAAAGATATTTATTAATATATTTTGCAAGAGTAATATGTTACATGATACCAAACAGGGAGTAGTCTGTAACGCTATAATGTATCTCCAAAGCAATAATTTTTCAATACTTATATGTCTGAATTAATGCATTTTGGCTACAAAACAATCTATGTAACACAATGTAATTTAAGGTGCATGACCTCTTTCCCAGGCATCGGGATATTTTATTTATATTGTTGATTATCTAGTTTCAACAAGCGCATACATGTACATTTATAGTGCAACATTTGATAAATGTTGTGAACATATCTACAAATCAAATGATAATATTTCAGTTCAGTGTAATAAGATTGAAAGCGTCAAAGGCAAAATATAAAAGTAATATTCATAGAAAATTTTAAATTAGAACTTTCTTAAAATTATTTTAAAATGACAAATTTCAGAAGCAAACTTTCTTGTCATTTTCACCAGTCATAGTCATTCGATTGTTGTCATTGTCTTTGTTTTGAAATTGCTTGTTTGTTTGTAATTTTATTGTTGAGAGTTCATGCTGTTTCGGACTATTCATTCATATTTCAATTAATTAATTTTATTTATTTCTATTGTATTGGTATAAGCATCTCTGAATACGTTTATATGCAATTTGTTTAACCACACACACACACACACACACACACACACACACACACACACACACACACACACACACACACAAACACACACAAAACACACACAGACAAACACACATATACTTGCAGTTTGTTTCGGGTAAGTATAGAAAATGCGCTTCACATAGATCTATTTTTATTTTTCAGATTTATCAGTCTGTTGAGCGTCATACTATCTGTAGTGGTGTCATTATTATCATCTTCGATGTTGAAACGTCACACAAACAAACCTTAAATCTCAAGAACAATACGTCATCAAAGAACACTGATTTTCGATGTCTGTACAGGTTCCTTTAAACAGTACATGTACATTATTAGTAATTTATGATAGCATAGACAGCAACCACAAACCAATTCTGTTTATTCATTTTGCCATACATAATGATATTCGGAAGTCAACCTGCTCTGTATTTACATGGTTCAAGTGACAGGTGATAGTTTCGGAAGCCTTTCATGTGCTAGTTCATAGGTCATGTAAGAATACTTCCTGTTGTGGTTTATGTGTCTTGATAGGGGGTTTCATTATTAACTACACACACTTGTTGACTTTGAGGAGAACTAAACTGAGCAGTGTTTACGATGCTAAAATTAAACTATAAGCACACAATACTCTTTTTATTCTCGTATTAAATTCAGTCACACCAACAACCAGCACTCGTGTGTGTGTGTGTGTGTGTGTGTGTGTGTGTGTGTGTGTGTGTGTGTGTGTGTGTGTGTGTGTGTGCATTCTATTGTACAATGCACTGATTCCTATGTGCAGAATAGTGTCTCTCCATTTTTAATCTCATATCATTTCCTAATATAAATATTAATCATTCAAATAATACTTAGACGATTTTACCTTTTTTAACCAAGGGTTTGTCTTTGGTTCCCTTTATAATACATGCATAGCAGGAGGGACTCGTAATGCCTCACCTGAATAGTGTGTAAGCAAGAGTAAAATCTTAGGGTTTGCACTCTAGTTTTCTCAAGCTAGAAACCACGCTCATCACTACCTTGACTAACTCTTTCAATCAATCAAATTTACGAACACACCTAGAACTAATTTACACTCTTTTACAACAACAATCTACCACACGTCACATATCCATAAACAAACTCACAGTTGCATCTGCCTAATAGGTGAATAACCCCATAATGAGGTCTGTATCAAAACAGGATCTAAATTTAAGCTGTTTAGTTGACTATACTGTGCAGATGCTATGGAGCTACCATTCTCAGAACAATAGTGATAATCCTGCTAATGGCTAACCACTCAACATATGACCCAAAACAGCTAAGGTTCCCTTCCACATCTGACTGTCCAGGACTTCCACTTCAGATTTACACCATTATCAAAATATTTCAGACCTATCAAAAGTACAATGAACATATAATCTTAAAATTATACAATAGAAATGAAAGTTAAGATTTAAAATGTTTGGGGGAATTCCCCATCAAATGATACTGTACATGTTACATCAGCCCTGAGCTGTCCAAGCATTCTGTTATCTGTCAATCTCTCCCAAGACTGGACTTTTAATTTAGCCCAGTTACATTAAATAAATATTAAAACATAAAATTCAAAAAATGCAAGCTGTACAAATATACAAGCTAAAATTTAAATGCACACCAATTTAGTCAAAGTTACATGTAAAACAAGCTAAAATTTAAATGCACACTAAGTTTAGTGAAAGTTACAGGTAAAACAAGCTAAAATTTAAATGCACACTAAGTTTAGTCAAAGTTACATGTAAAACAAGCTAAAATTTAAATGCACACTAAGTTTAGTCAAAGTTACATGTAAAACAAGCTAAAATTTAAATGCATACTAAGTTTAGTCAAAGTTACAGGTAAAACAAGCTAAAATTTAAATGCACACTAAGTTTAGTCAAAGTTACAGGTAAAACAAGATTGGATGTTTTTTTGTTTGGAGACCAGTGTTGGGTAAATGGAAGTAATTAAAATAAATTTATCTAAACTTGTAGATTTAACCCCTGACCTCCAGTAGTGAGTAAAACCCCAGAGAGCATCAATGAAAAGTCAGAAGTAAAACTAGTCAACTTTAGCCATGGGGCTGGAAAAGTCTCAAGTGCATTTCCATCTAAAACTGGAAATGCGAGTATTTCTGTCATGTACTCTATTCTGTCGCTGAGAGACAAGGAATCTCAAAGGTTCAAGACGCCTTCCTGGTGAATTGCGTAAATCTGCTTATACTGAAATGAAATGGAGTAGTCATACATTGCACGAGTCGCTTATGTATATCTGCATCATATGAAATGGTGGTTAAGACGAGTTATTCTCCCTTTCATCGGTTATCTGTAAATAAATCACATACGTGGTGTTAAAACTGTGATTAAAAGTAGAGATAACATTGTGTTACTATGACTAATGCGTATGTATATATTCATTTTGTTGTATCAAATACATTAATTTAAATTAGTGACTACAAAAACATTCTATCTATCTATCTATCTATCTAATATGCACACACAACACATAATTATATGTATATAATCAAAGTCAATCTTTCAATACATTTGTGAAAGAAGTATTATTACCCTTGTCAAAATAGTATTTTTACCCTTGTCAGTGTGATATCTTTACCCTTGTCAAAGCAGTATTATTAAAACTGTCTAAACAGTGTTTAAATATTGCCAAAGAAGTTTTATTCCCCTTGTCAATTGTATTCTCAAATTCAATCTCCGATGAAGCGTTGACCATGTTTAGATAATCGTCTCTGCTTTTGTTGTCTTTAATAAAAATATCAAGAAATGCACGAGTAGAAATTAATAATTAAATTAATAATTAAGTAAATAAATAATACATAGATGCAAATGAAATAGACATGTATATCTATAGAACATTTATTCTAAATATATTTTCAATTAGAGTTAGAAAAATTTTGACACTTAACTTATTGGACTCCAGAAGTTAAATTTGAAACTAATAAAATTAATAAAATGAAGTGCCTTCAGAACACAGCAAAACAAAACCGGACTATGATGATGATAATAATAATAAATATATAATATGTAATAAGCGTTGTACTACTACTACTACTACTACTACTACTACTACTAAAGCAGTAATCACTACCATAGTACTATTTCTACTGCTATTACTACTAAAATTAACAGTCACCATACTGCTTCTACTACTAGCTATTTCTACTACTCGTTCTATTACTATTACTACTAATGCTACTAAAACCGGGTAAATTATAGTCAGTATTACTATACTACTAATGCTACTAAAACCGGGTAAATTATAGTCAGTATTACTATACTACTAATGCTACTAAACCCGGGTAAATTATAGTCAGTATTACTATACTACTAATGCTACTAAACCCGGGTAAATTATAGTCAGTATTACTATACTACTAATGCTACTAAAACCGGGTAAATTATAGTCAGTATTACTATACTACTAATGCTACTAAAACCGGGTAAATTATAGTCAGTATTACTATACTACTAATGCTACTAAAACCGGATAAATTATAGTCAGTATTACATAACACCGCATTAATCAGAGCAAGTATGTCTTTTCAAACTTTAATGTTCCAATCAAGTCCTTGACTTTCTTGATGAGTTATTCAGTTTACTGTAAATGTGATCAGTTATAAATTCTTGATTTTGTATGCTTTTGCTGTTTACATTCTGTACTTTACTGAGTATATTGTTTTACAGATACTTTACATTGAATTACATCTATTGTAAGTTGCATGTTTTGCATATACTATAGAGTGTGGCATTTTGTAGAGATAATGCAATATATTATGCAGATACTATTGAAAACAGTATACATTACAGATAGTATAAAGTGCTGTATTTGTTCAGATATTATTGAAAACAGTATACATTACAGATAGTATAAAGTGCTGTATTTGTTCAGATATTATTGAAAACAGTATACATTACAGATAGTATAAAGTGCTGTATTTGTTCAGATACTATTGAAAACAGTAAACATTACAGATAGTATAAAGTGTTGTATTTGTTCAGATACTATTGAAAACAGTAAACATTACAGATAGTATAAAGTGTTGTATTTATTCAGATACTATAAAGTACAGTATAGCTTGCAAACACCATTCTACACAGTGATCCTAGCAAAGAAACTTTGCTTATTGGCAGAAAGTTGTAGTATTTAGTGCCAGTTTTATATTTAACCAAAGAAGTAAACGGAATTGAATGAATCATTGAAAATTAGTTTTACCATTATTTAATTATTCGTTCAGCTTTAGATATTTTATATCTTGATTTTGTCCATTAAAGCACAATTGATTGTAATCCATTTAAAATTTCGAAATATTTTTAATGCAACTCAAATCGCATACCAACATGCGGAACGCTTTTTTTGTTGTAACAGTTTATGTTAACAGAGAGGAAGACAATCTATTGTGAAGAATGATGGAAGGTGTGTATGTGTGGGGGAAATAGAGTATGTATGGCAAGTAGTTGTACTATAATGCAAGAACAATGGTAAGTAGATGTAATATAATGCAAGAACAATGGTAAGTAGTTGTAATATAATGCAAGAACAATGGTAAGTAGTTGTAATATAATGCAAGAACAATGGTAAGTAACTGTAATATAATGCAAGAACAATGGTAAGTAGCTGTAATATAATGCAAGAACAATGGTAAGTAGTTGTAATATAATGCAAGAACAATGGTAAGTAGTTGTAATAAAAAGCAAGAACAATGGCAAGTAGTTGTAATAGAATGCAAGAACAATGGTAAGCAATGCAAAAACGTTACCTTCTTCTATTTGTTTAGAAGAAACGATTTCAGTGGAAGGTGTGACCGGATGTAAGTAGTCCTGCTTGACTAAGGTGTCCGCGATGTCAGGGGGAAATTTGACCGGGGTTAAGTAGTGCTGCTTGGCTAAGGTGTCCGCGGTGTGAGGGGGAAATTTGACCGGATGTAAGTAGTCCTGCTTGGTTAAGGTGTCCGAGGTGTCATTGGGAAATTTGACCGGGGGTAAGTAGTCCTGCTTGGCTAAAGTGTCCGCGGTGTGAGGGGGAAATTTGACTGGGGATAAGTAGTCCTGCTTCGCTAAGGTGTCCGCGGTGTCAGGGGGAAATTTGACCGGGGGTAAGTAGTCCTGCTTGGCTAAGGTGTCCGCGACGTCAGTGGGAAATTTGACCGGGGGTAAGTAGTCCTGCTTGGCTAAGGTGTCCGCGGTGTCATTGGGAAATTTGACCGGACGTAAGTACTCCTGCTTGTCTAAGGTGTCCGCGGAGTGAGGGGGAAATTTGACTGGGGGTAAGTAGTCCTGCTTGGCTAAGGTGTCCGTAGTGTGAGGGGGAAATTTGACCGGGGATAAGTAGTCCTGCTTGGCTAAGGTGTCCGCGATGTCAGTGGGAAATTTGAACGGGGGTAAGTAGTCCTGATTGACTAAGGTGTCCGCGGTGTGAGGGGGAAATTTGACCGGATGTAAGTAGTCCTGCTTGGCTAAGGTGTCCGAGGTGTCATTGGGAAATTTGACTGGGGGTAAGTAGTCCTGCTTGGCTAAGGTGTCCGTTGTGTCATTGGGAAATTTGACCGGGCGTAAGTACTCCTGCTTGTCTAAGGTGTCCACGGTGTGAGGGGGAAATTTGACTGGGGCTAAGTAGTCCTGCTTGGCTAAGGTGTCCGGGGTGTGAGGGGGAAATTTGACTGGGGGTAAGTAGTCCTGCTTGATTAAGGTGTCCGAGATGTCAGTGGGAAATTTGACCGGGGGTAAGTAGTCCTGCTTGGCAAAGGTGTCTGCGATGTCAGTGGGAAATTTGATAGGGGGTAAGTAGTCCTGCTTGGCTAAGGTGTCCGCGGTGTGAGGGGGAAATTTGACCGGGTGTAAGTAATCCTGCTTGACTAAGGTGTCCGCGATGTCAGTGGGAAATTTCACCGGGTGTAAGTAGTCCTGCTTGGCTAAAGTGTCCGCGGTGTGAGGGGGAAATTTGACCGGGGATAAGTAGTCATGCTTGTCTAAGGTGTCCGTAGTGTGAGGGGGATATTTGACCGGGGATAAGTAGTCCTGCTTGGCTAAGGTGTCCGCGATGTCAGTGGGAAATTTGACTGGGGGTAAGTAGTCCTGCTTGGCTAAGGTGTCCGCGGTGTGAAGGGGAAATTTGACCGGGTGTAAGTAATCCTGCTTGACTAAGGTGTCCGCGAAGTCAGTGGGAAATTTGACCGGGGGTAAGTAGTCTTGCTTGACTAAGGTGTCCGCGGTGTGAGGGGGAAATTTGACCGGATGTAAGTAGTCCTGCTTGGCTAAGGTGTCCGAGGTGTCATTGGGAAATTTGACCGGGGGTAAGTAGTCCTGCTTGGCTAAAGTGTCCGCGGTGTGAGGGGGAAATTTGACCGGGGATAAGTAGTCCTGCTTGGCTAAGGTGTCCGAGGTGTCAGGGGGAAATTTGACCGGGGGTAAGTAGTCCTGCTTGTCTAAGGTGTTCGCGATGTCAGGGGGAAATTTGACCGGGGGTAAGTAGTCTTGCTTGGCTATGGTGTCAGCGACGTCAGTGGGAAATTTGACCGGGGGTAAGTAGTCCTGCTTTATTAAGGTGTCCGCGATGTCAGTGGGAAATTTCACCGGGTGTAAGTAGTCCTGCTTGGCTAAGGTGTCCGCGGTGTCATTGGGAAATTTGACCGGGGGTAAGTAGTCCTGCTTGGCTAAAGTGTCCGCGGTGTGAGGGGGAAATTTGACCGGGGATAAGTAGTCCTGCTTGTCTAATGTGTCCGCGGTGTGAGGGGGAAATTTTACCGGGGATAAGTAGTCCTGCTTGGCTAAGTTGTCCGCGATGTCAGTGGGAAATTTGACCGGGTGTAAGTAGTCCTGCTTGGCTAAGGTGTCCGCGGTGTGAGGGGGAAATTTGACCGGATGTAAGTAGTCCTGCTTGCCTAAGGTGTCCGAGGTGTCATTGGGAAATTTGACCGGGGGTAAGTAGTCCTGCTTGGCTAAAGTGTCCGCGGTGTGAGGGGGAAATTTGACCGGGGATAAGTAGTCATGCTTGGCTAAGGTGTCCGCGATGTCAGTGGGAAATTTGAACGGGGGTAAGTAGTCCTGCTTGTCTAAGGTGTCTGTGATGTCAGTGGGAAATTTGACTGGGGGTAAGTAGTCCTGCTTGGCTAAGGTGTATGCGGTGTGAGGGGGAAATTTGACCGGGTGTAAGTAATCCTGCTTGACTAAGGTGTCCGCGATGTCAGTGGGAAATTTGACATGAAGTAAGTAGTCTTGCTTGACTAAGGTGTCCGCGGTGTGAGGGGGAAATTTGACCGGAGGTAAGTAGTCCTGCTTGGCTAAGGTGTCCGAGGTGTCATTGGGAAATTTGACCGGGGGTAAGTAGTCCTGCTTGGCTAAAGTGTCCGCGGTGTGAGGGGGAAATTTGACCGGGGATAAGTAGTCCTGCTTGGCTAAGGTGTCCGAGGTGTCAGGGGGAAATTTGACCGGGGGTAAGTAGTCCTGCTTGGCTAAGGTGTTCGCGATGTCAGGGGGAAATTTGACCGGGGGTAAGTAGTCTTGCTTGGCTATGGTGTCAGCGACGTCAGTGGGAAATTTGACCGGGGGTAAGTAGTCCTGCTTTATTAAGGTGTCCGCGATGTCAGTGGGAAATTTCACCGGGTGTAAGTAGTCCTGCTTGGCTAAGGTGTCCGCGGTGTCATTGGGAAATTTGACCGGGGGTAAGTAGTCCTGCTTGGCTAAAGTGTCCGTTGTGTCATTGGGAAATTTGACCGGGCGTAAGTACTCCTGCTTGTCTAAGGTGTCCACGGTGTGAGGGGGAAATTTGACTGGGGCTAAGTAGTCCTGCTTGGCTAAGGTGTCCGGGGTGTGAGGGGGAAATTTGACTGGGGGTAAGTAGTCCTGCTTGATTAAGGTGTCCGAGATGTCAGTGGGAAATTTGACCGGGGGTAAGTAGTCCTGCTTGGCAAAGGTGTCTGCGATGTCAGTGGGAAATTTGATAGGGGGTAAGTAGTCCTGCTTGGCTAAGGTGTCCGCGGTGTGAGGGGGAAATTTGACCGGGTGTAAGTAATCCTGCTTGACTAAGGTGTCCGCGATGTCAGTGGGAAATTTCACCGGGTGTAAGTAGTCCTGCTTGGCTAAAGTGTCCGCGGTGTGAGGGGGAAATTTGACCGGGGATAAGTAGTCATGCTTGTCTAAGGTGTCCGTAGTGTGAGGGGGATATTTGACCGGGGATAAGTAGTCCTGCTTGGCTAAGGTGTCCGCGATGTCAGTGGGAAATTTGACTGGGGGTAAGTAGTCCTGCTTGGCTAAGGTGTCCGCGGTGTGAAGGGGAAATTTGACCGGGTGTAAGTAATCCTGCTTGACTAAGGTGTCCGCGAAGTCAGTGGGAAATTTGACCGGGGGTAAGTAGTCTTGCTTGACTAAGGTGTCCGCGGTGTGAGGGGGAAATTTGACCGGATGTAAGTAGTCCTGCTTGGCTAAGGTGTCCGAGGTGTCATTGGGAAATTTGACCGGGGGTAAGTAGTCCTGCTTGGCTAAAGTGTCCGCGGTGTGAGGGGGAAATTTGACCGGGGATAAGTAGTCCTGCTTGGCTAAGGTGTCCGAGGTGTCAGGGGGAAATTTGACCGGGGGTAAGTAGTCCTGCTTGTCTAAGGTGTTCGCGATGTCAGGGGGAAATTTGACCGGGGGTAAGTAGTCTTGCTTGGCTATGGTGTCAGCGACGTCAGTGGGAAATTTGACCGGGGGTAAGTAGTCCTGCTTTATTAAGGTGTCCGCGATGTCAGTGGGAAATTTCACCGGGTGTAAGTAGTCCTGCTTGGCTAAGGTGTACGCGGGGTCATTGGGAAATTTGACCGGGGGTAAGTAGTCCTGCTTGGCTAAAGTGTCCGCGGTGTGAGGGGGAAATTTGACCGGGGATAAGTAGTCCTGCTTGTCTAATGTGTCCGCGGTGTGAGGGGGAAATTTTACCGGGGATAAGTAGTCCTGCTTGGCTAAGTTGTCCGCGATGTCAGTGGGAAATTTGACCGGGTGTAAGTAGTCCTGCTTGGCTAAGGTGTCCGCGGTGTGAGGGGGAAATTTGACCGGATGTAAGTAGTCCTGCTTGCCTAAGGTGTCCGAGGTGTCATTGGGAAATTTGACCGGGGGTAAGTAGTCCTGCTTGGCTAAAGTGTCCGCGGTGTGAGGGGGAAATTTGACCGGGGATAAGTAGTCATGCTTGGCTAAGGTGTCCGCGATGTCAGTGGGAAATTTGAACGGGGGTAAGTAGTCCTGCTTGTCTAAGGTGTCTGTGATGTCAGTGGGAAATTTGACTGGGGGTAAGTAGTCCTGCTTGGCTAAGGTGTATGCGGTGTGAGGGGGAAATTTGACCGGGTGTAAGTAATCCTGCTTGACTAAGGTGTCCGCGATGTCAGTGGGAAATTTGACATGAAGTAAGTAGTCTTGCTTGACTAAGGTGTCCGCGGTGTGAGGGGGAAATTTGACCGGAGGTAAGTAGTCCTGCTTGGCTAAGGTGTCCGAGGTGTCATTGGGAAATTTGACCGGGGGTAAGTAGTCCTGCTTGGCTAAAGTGTCCGCGGTGTGAGGGGGAAATTTGACCGGGGATAAGTAGTCCTGCTTGGCTAAGGTGTCCGAGGTGTCAGGGGGAAATTTGACCGGGGGTAAGTAGTCCTGCTTGTCTAAGGTGTTCGCGATGTCAGGGGGAAATTTGACCGGGGGTAAGTAGTCTTGCTTGGCTATGGTGTCAGCGACGTCAGTGGGAAATTTGACCGGGGGTAAGTAGTCCTGCTTTATTAAGGTGTCCGCGATGTCAGTGGGAAATTTCACCGGGTGTAAGTAGTCCTGCTTGGCTAAGGTGTCCGCGGTGTCATTGGGAAATTTGACCGGGGGTAAGTAGTCCTGCTTGGCTAAAGTGTCCACGGTGTGAGGGGGAAATTTGACCGGGGATAAGTAGTCCTGCTTGGCTAAAGTGTCCGCGGTGTGAGGGGGAAATTTGACCGGGGATAAGTAGTCATGCTTGGCTAAGGTGTCCGCGATGTCAGTGGGAAATTTGAACGGGGGTAAGTAGTCCTGCTTGTCTAAGGTGTCTGTGATGTCAGTGGGAAATTTGACTGGGGGTAAGTAGTCCTGCTTGGCTAAGGTGTATGCGGTGTGAGGGGGAAATTTGACCGGGTGTAAGTAATCCTGCTTGACTAAGGTGTCCGCGATGTCAGTGGGAAATTTGACATGAAGTAAGTAGTCTTGCTTGACTAAGGTGTCCGCGGTGTGAGGGGGAAATTTGACCGGAGGTAAGTAGTCCTGCTTGGCTAAGGTGTCCGAGGTGTCATTGGGAAATTTGACCGGGGGTAAGTAGTCCTGCTTGGCTAAAGTGTCCGCGGTGTGAGGGGGAAATTTGACCGGGGATAAGTAGTCCTGCTTGGCTAAGGTGTCCGAGGTGTCAGGGGGAAATTTGACCGGGGGTAAGTAGTCCTGCTTGTCTAAGGTGTTCGCGATGTCAGGGGGAAATTTGACCGGGGGTAAGTAGTCTTGCTTGGCTATGGTGTCAGCGACGTCAGTGGGAAATTTGACCGGGGGTAAGTAGTCCTGCTTTATTAAGGTGTCCGCGATGTCAGTGGGAAATTTCACCGGGTGTAAGTAGTCCTGCTTGGCTAAGGTGTCCGCGGTGTCATTGGGAAATTTGACCGGGGGTAAGTAGTCCTGCTTGGCTAAAGTGTCCACGGTGTGAGGGGGAAATTTGACCGGGGATAAGTAGTCCTGCTTGTCTAATGTGTCCGCGGTGTGAGGGGGAAATTTGACCGGGGATAAGTAGTCCTGCTTGGCTAAGTTGTCCGCGATGTCAGTGGGAAATTTCACCGGGTGTAAGTAGTCCTGCTTGGCTAAGGTGTCCGCGGTGTGAGGGGGAAATTTGACCGGATGTAAGTAGTCCTGCTTGGCTAAGGTGTCCGAGGTGTCATTGGGAAATTTGACCGGGGGTAAGTAGTCCTGCTTGGCTAAAGTGTCCGCGGTGTGAGGGGGAAATTTGACTGGGGGTAAGTAGTCTTGCTTGGCTAAGGTGTCCGCGTTGTCAGGGGGAAATTTGACCGGGGGTAAGTAGTCCTGCTTTATTAAGGTGTCCGTGATGTCAGTGGGAAATTTGACCGGGGGTAAGTAGTCCTGCTTGGCTAAGGTGTCCGCGGTGTCATTGGGAAATTTGACCGGGCTTACGTACTCCTGCTTGTCTAAGGTGTCCGCGGTGTGAGGGGGAAATTTGACTGGGGGTAAGTAGTCCTGCTTGGCTAAGGTGTCCGCGGTGTGAGGGGGAAATTTAACTGGGGCTAAGTAGTCCTGCTTGATTAAGGTGTCCGAGATGTCAGTGGGAAATTTGACCGGGGGTAAGTAGTCCTGCTTGGCTAAGGTGTCTGCGATGTCAGTGGGAAATTTGATAGGGGGTAAGTAGTCCTGCTTGGCTAAGGTGTCCGCGGTGTGAGGGGGAAATTTGACCGGGTGTAAGTAATCCTGCTTGACTAAGGTGTCCGCGATGTCAGTGGGAAATTTGACTGGGGGTAAGTAGTCCTGCTTGGTTAAGGTGTCCGCGGTGTGAGGGGGAAATTTAACTGGGGCTAAGTAGTCCTGCTTGATTAAGGTGTCCGAGATGTCAGTGGGAAATTTGACCGGGGGTAAGTAGTCCTGCTTGGCTAAGGTGTCTGCGATGTCAGTGGGAAATTTGATAGGGGGTAAGTAGTCCTGCTTGGCTAAGGTGTCCGCGGTGTGAGGGGGAAATTTGACCGGGTGTAAGTAATCCTGCTTGACTAAGGTGTCCGCGATGTCAGTGGGAAATTTGACTGGGGGTAAGTAGTCCTGCTTGGCTAAGGTGTCCGCGGTGTGAGGGGGAAATTTGACCGGATGTAGGTAGTCCTGCTTGGCTAAGGTGTCCGAGGTGTCATTGGGAAATTTGACCGGGGGTAAGTAGTCCTGCTTGGCTAAAGTGTCCGCGGTGTGAGGGGGAAATTTGACCGGGGATAAGTAGTCCTGCTTGTCTAAGGTGTCCGCGGTGTGAGGGGGAAATTTGACCGGGGATAAGTAGTCCTGCTTGGCTAAGGTGTCCGCGGTGTCAGGGGGAAATTTGACCGGGGTTAAGTACTCCTGCTTGTCTAAGGTGTCCGCTGTGTGAGGGGGAAATTTGACTGGGGGTAAGTAGTCCTGCTTGTCTAAGGTGTCCGCGGTGTGAGGGGGAAATTTGACCGGGTGTAAGTAATCCTGCTTGACTAAGGTGTCCGCGATGTCAGTGGGAAATTTGACTGGGGGTAAGTAGTCCTGCTTGGCTAAGGTGTCCGCGGTGTGAGGGGGAAATTTGACCGGATGTAGGTAGTCCTGCTTGGCTAAGGTGTCCGAGGTGTCATTGGGAAATTTGACCGGGGGTAAGTAGTCCTGCTTGGCTAAAGTGTCCGCGGTGTGAGGGGGAAATTTGACCGGGGATAAGTAGTCCTGCTTGTCTAAGGTGTCCGCGGTGTGAGGGGGAAATTTGACCGGGGATAAGTAGTCCTGCTTGGCTAAGGTGTCCGCGGTGTCAGGGGGAAATTTGACCGGGGTTAAGTACTCCTGCTTGTCTAAGGTGTCCGCTGTGTGAGGGGGAAATTTGACTGGGGGTAAGTAGTCCTGCTTGTCTAAGGTGTCCGCGACGTCAGGGGGAAATTTGACCGGGCTTACGTACTCCTGCTTGTCTAAGGTGTCCGCGGTGTGAGGGGGAAATTTGACTGGGGGTAAGTAGTCCTGCTTGGCTAAGGTGTCCGCGGTGTGAGGGGGAAATTTAACTGGGGCTAAGTAGTCCTGCTTGATTAAGGTGTCCGAGATGTCAGTGGGAAATTTGACCGGGGGTAAGTAGTCCTGCTTGGCTAAGGTGTCTGCGATGTCAGTGGGAAATTTGATAGGGGGTAAGTAGTCCTGCTTGGCTAAGGTGTCCGCGGTGTGAGGGGGAAATTTGACCGGGTGTAAGTAATCCTGCTTGACTAAGGTGTCCGCGATGTCAGTGGGAAATTTGACTGGGGGTAAGTAGTCCTGCTTGGTTAAGGTGTCCGCGGTGTGAGGGGGAAATTTAACTGGGGCTAAGTAGTCCTGCTTGTTTAAGGTGTCCGAGATGTCAGTGGGAAATTTGACCGGGGGTAAGTAGTCCTGCTTGGCTAAGGTGTCTGCGATGTCAGTGGGAAATTTGATAGGGGGTAAGTAGTCCTGCTTGGCTAAGGTGTCCGCGGTGTGAGGGGGAAATTTGACCGGGTGTAAGTAATCCTGCTTGACTAAGGTGTCCGCGATGTCAGTGGGAAATTTGACTGGGGGTAAGTAGTCCTGCTTGGCTAAGGTGTCCGCGGTGTGAGGGGGAAATTTGACCGGATGTAGGTAGTCCTGCTTGGCTAAGGTGTCCGAGGTGTCATTGGGAAATTTGACCGGGGGTAAGTAGTCCTGCTTGGCTAAAGTGTCCGCGGTGTGAGGGGGAAATTTGACCGGGGATAAGTAGTCCTGCTTGTCTAAGGTGTCCGCGGTGTGAGGGGGAAATTTGACCGGGGATAAGTAGTCCTGCTTGGCTAAGGTGTCCGCGGTGTCAGGGGGAAATTTGACCGGGGTTAAGTACTCCTGCTTGTCTAAGGTGTCCGCTGTGTGAGGGGGAAATTTGACTGGGGGTAAGTAGTCCTGCTTGTCTAAGGTGTCCGCGGTGTGAGGGGGAAATTTGACCGGGTGTAAGTAATCCTGCTTGACTAAGGTGTCCGCGATGTCAGTGGGAAATTTGACTGGGGGTAAGTAGTCCTGCTTGGCTAAGGTGTCCGCGGTGTGAGGGGGAAATTTGACCGGATGTAGGTAGTCCTGCTTGGCTAAGGTGTCCGAGGTGTCATTGGGAAATTTGACCGGGGGTAAGTAGTCCTGCTTGGCTAAAGTGTCCGCGGTGTGAGGGGGAAATTTGACCGGGGATAAGTAGTCCTGCTTGTCTAAGGTGTCCGCGGTGTGAGGGGGAAATTTGACCGGGGATAAGTAGTCCTGCTTGGCTAAGGTGTCCGCGGTGTCAGGGGGAAATTTGACCGGGGTTAAGTACTCCTGCTTGTCTAAGGTGTCCGCTGTGTGAGGGGGAAATTTGACTGGGGGTAAGTAGTCCTGCTTGTCTAAGGTGTCCGCGACGTCAGGGGGAAATTTGACCGGGGGTAAGTAGTCCTGCTTGGCTAAGGTGTCCATGACATCAATGGGAAATTTGACCGGGGGTAAGTAGTCCTGCTTTATTAAGGTGTCCGCGATGTCAGTGGAAAATTTGACCGGGGGTAAGTAGTCCTGCTTGACTAAGGTGTCCGTGATGTCAGTGGGAAATTTGACCGGGGGTAAGTAGTCCTGCTTGACTAAGGTGTCTGCGATGTCAGTGGGAAATTTGACCGGGGGTAAGTAGTCCTGCTGGGCTAAGGTGTCCGCGGTGTGAGGGGGAAATTTGACCGGGAATAAGTAATCCTGCTTGACTAAGGTGTCCGCGATGTTAGTGGGAAATTTGACCGGGGGTAAGTAGTCCTGCTTGACTAAGGTGTCTGCGATGTCAGTGGGAAATTTGACCGGGTGTAAGTAGTCCTGCTTGATTAATGTGTCCGCAATGTCAGTGGGAAATTTGACCGGGGGTAAGTAGTCCTGCTTGACTAAGGTGTCCGCGATATCAGTGGGAAATTTGACCGGGGGTAAGTAGTCCTGCTTGACTAAGGTGTCCGCGATGTCAGTGGGAAATTTGACCGGGGGTAAGTAGTCCTGCTTGACTAAGGTGTCCGAGGTGTCAGGGGGAAATTTGACCGATGGTAAGTAGTCCTGCTTGTCTAAGGTGTCCGCGGTGTGTGTGGGAAATTTGACCGGGCGTAAGTAGTCCTGCTTGGCTAAGGTGTCCGCGGTGTCAGGGGTAAATTTGACCGGGTGCATATAGTCGTCCTGTTCTGGGAGATCTATATTTATCACATTAGTTAATGAAAAATTGGGATGCAAGTAGTCGCTGCTGATTTCAGTATCCAAGAAGTTATTGTCAGGAGAAGAATTCTGTTGCTTTAAATAGTCATTCGCGACTGAAGTGTATGAGTACTCCGTTTCAGTAGGTGACTGGGCCACAGGCAAAGAGTCCTTCTTCCATAATGTGTTTAAGTGTATAATATCAGACGATTTGGCTGGCTCTAAATCGATGTGGTTGAATGGCATTTCATGGTTGAGTGAGCTTGGATTATCTGGATGCAAAACATTTATCTTGCCTGTAATGCTGACGTCCAAAGTGTCACGAAGGGGTAGGGGTTTCAATGGGTGCAAATAGTCACTCTTGCCTGACATATCTAAGTAAATGAAATCTGGAGAAGGAGTAACTGGATGCAAGGAGTCACTCTTTTTGGAAGTGACTATGTTGTTGGAACTATCCGGATGTAAGTATTCTATCAAGTCTGAAGTGTAGTCGAAGTCTTGCAATGGTTTGGCCGGGTGCAAGTAGTCACCTTGGTCAGACGTGTTTGAGTGATCGAAATCTTGCGAGGATTTGGTCGGGTGCAAGTAGTCACCCTGGTTTGAGTTGTATATGTAGACTAAATCTGGCGAAGAACTGACTGGTTGCATGTAGTCATGGGGGTCCAATATATCTATGAACATAAAACAGTTCATACGTGACATGATGCATGTATTTCTTGTATAGTGCCACACCAAAGATCATGCTGAAGAGAAAACCAACAGGCAGAAACAAATATAATAATGTATTCTGTGTTTAATAAAATGAATGGTAACTTAGATGTTGTATTTTTCGCAAATAGCAGAACATACAATAATTATATCTAATTATTACTGTAGAAAATTATTCTTCAACCTAGCATTATTTGTATGCCATCCTCTCAATCGCCAACAACCGTTTACAAATGTTGGGACAGAAATTAAAATTAATAACGAGCAAGGCGTTATGTAAATGTACACACAGGAACAAAAACGAAAACGAAATTTTTACATAATCGCTTTTTCTTTCAAACGCAGCCGCCGACATAAATTCGCCTGATCCAAATAATTACCTTTTATTGGCATACCTGTAAAAAAGTAACGAAGAAATATGCGAAAATTTGAACAAAATAGCACCATGAAACACAATACACACACACACACACACACACACACACACACACACACACACACACACACACACACACACAAAATCACACATACAAACAAACATACTGTTTTGTTTTTATATCTTGTACGAATATTACCACTACTACTAATATACTCGTACTGCATCTGCTTCAACTATCACTATCACTATACTAGTACTGCATCTGCTTCAACTATCACTATCACTATACTAGTACTGCATCTGCCTCAAAAATTGCTAGCACTATTCCACCTTTACCACGTCATGACTACTTCTAACTTCACCTTTACCACGTCATGACTACTTATAACTCCACCTTTACCACGTCATGACTACTTCTAACTCCACCTTTAGCACGTCATGACTACTTCTAACTCCATAACTACTACTACTAACATTACTTCTATTACTACAATTCTATCTTTTACTATTATTCAATAAAGTGTTACATATTTGCCATTATCGGCTGAAATGATGTTAAGTATGTGTGACGAAGAGATTACAGGATGAATATAGTCCTCTGTTACTAGAGCGACTTAACAAAATCAAATGTCAGAAATGTCTGAGAGTAGATAATATGATTAAAGCAATGTACATAAGAAGTGGAATACAAATATAAACATTAATAGATGACAAATGTGGACATACTATATTAGTCCTGTAAGCAACCATACGCACAGTATTCTTCAGGGATAAAAGGCATATTCCTACGCCTACAAATGTTCATAGAAATGTATGGGATCAGAGACTTAATTCTTTTAACAATTTTATTGAGAAAGTGAAACTTAAACTTAATAAGGCAACAATTCTGTGAATATTCATTTCATCAGTGCAGTAATTCTGCGGATATTCATTTAAAATCAATGTTATAGTTGTGTGGAAATTCATCTAATTTTTGCAAGAGTTCTGTCGGTATTCTTCAAACAATGCAGCAGTTCTGTGGACATTCATCTAATAATTAAAATATTTCTACGGTCATTCATCTAATCATTGCAAAGTTTAAGACACAGAACCCTTTATTGTAGTTTCACCCATCGCCAACTCCACCAGCCACTCTGTATGTTGGACGCCATATTTACTGACTGTACTATGCAAAAATCGTACCACGGGATTGAAAATGTATTCCTAAAGGAAACGATGCAAAATGCATGACAGATTTAAAAATCGAGATAAACAAATGACATTATTAATAAATAATGAAATATCGCATTACCAGTCTGACTCACGTCCTTCCCAGCCATGCTTGGATGCACATGATCATCTTTGGCTAACGTCTCTATGAATAAAATAATTGAATAAAATTGTAGTTGAATATTCCAACTATATTTTTATCTTAGCAGACTTGCTAATTCTAAGAACAACATTTAGTTTTTATGAATATATGAATCTTTCAGTATGTATGAACTATTTGTGTCGTATGTATGCGTGTGGTCTTGAAATGTACATCTGTGATCAAGTCTTCTTGCTTGCTCCACATGTGGAATGCAGTACTTTGAAGCTACAGGAACAAATCCTTTAATTTCTAGCATATAATATAATGTGCCACTGTCAAATATTTCATTTATATTTTATGAAATATTAAATGACCTTTAAAACAAAATTAATGTGTGTAAGCGTGTAATGAAATAAATACAAGACTCGTACCAAATGTTTCTTTACATTAAAAAGAAATCCTGAAATAGCTAACTAGAACAGTTATCGTGCGCACTCTTGCGTTCCAGTAACTAGAACAGTTACCGTGTGACTCTTGCGTTCCAGTAACTAGAACAGTTACCGTGTGACTCTTGCGTTCCAGTAACTAGAACAGTTATCGTGTGAACTCTTGCGTTCCAGTAACTAAAACAGTTACCGTGTGACTCTTGCGTTCCAATATACTAGAACATTTACCGTGCGAACTCTTGCGTTCCAGTAACTAGAACAGTTATCGTGCGAAGTCTTGCGATACAGTAACTAGAACAGTTACCGTGCGAACTCTATCTATATAGCTATCAATCCATCCATATGTCCGTCCATCTGTCTATCTATCTATATGTCTATCTATCTATCTATCTATCTATCTATCTATCTATCTATCTATCTATCTATCTATCTATCTATCTATCTATCTATCTATCTATCTGTCTGTCTGTCTGTCTGTCTGTCTGCCTCTCTATCTATCTATCTGTCTGTCTATATTTTATGCACGCTTCTTTGCTAGAATACACGCCCAAGAGCACAGTGTAACACCTATAAAAGATATGTTTCCATGTGTGTGTATGCGACTGTGTTTGTGTATGTATATATGTGTATGCCTATTTGTGTGTTTCTTTGTGTTCGTAATTACATGAATATCTTTGTCACCTTGAGATTGCCAACTTGGATCAATTATGAGAAACACTATTTTTTCTCTTCGTAAGACAAAACGTTAAAAATGCAACATAAGACAAAGACGACATTAACAATTACAGACAATGCAACAATTATTAACAAATAATGGCAATTTAACTATTATTAACAATTAAAGAGGATGCACATATTTTTAACGATTAATGACAATACAACTATTCAAAATTACTGGTGACGTCAGATGAAGGAAGTATTACCGCGACGTGGAAGTGTAGGAGCGGGACTGACGTCAGCTTTCCAGTGTTCTCCATTCCGCAATTTTTTTGTAATAAGCACTTTAAGAATAAATGCGACATTCATTCAAGAATATTTGATGTCAAATAACATGATAGAAATTCTATCTGTCAAAAATGATGTGTATATGTGTGAATGTGTGTGTATAAGTGTGTGCTTGTCTATGAGTATTTATGCGATGTGTGCATGTGTATGACAGAGAGTACAAGAGAGAGAGGGAAAGACATATCGTAATCTGGTGCCATTTTCGTTTCCTTGTTTTGTTGCAAGATCTAGGATATTTACAGTAATTATTTTGGGTAATTGTGAAGATCAGATGCTTACTGTAAATGTAACATAATACTTTATGTAAATTATTTAGGGTCAAAATGAAGAACAGAAGCGTAAAGTAAATGTAACATGATGCTTTATGTGAGTTATTTTAGGTAATTGTGAAGATCAGACGCTTAATGTGAAGGCAGCATGATGAGTTGCGTGAATTATTTTGGTAACTGTGAAGAAAGTCAAACGTGCAATGTAAAAGTATCACAGTAGAATGAAAACATCTTCAATCAACCTTTGCACCTTTTCAAATTGAACTCACGTTAATGACTTACCATCACATTGGCTCGGTGCTCTCAGATCAGCGACATCTTTGATCTCATTGTAGACAGCAGAATCTCGAATAACGTCATCAGTAAATATCTCTCTTGTACGAAGAATCTCGTCATAAGCAGTGCTCCCTTTGTTAAAGTGCGGGTGATCGTATTTGGAGTAGCTGCCTGCGTTTAATGAAAAAGAGAAAACTTTCAGATTTTCAATCTAAAATCACAGCCTGCAAATGCAATAACGATTACTGATGACTCTTGCAGATCTTCCTTCCTTCCTTCGTTCGTTCGTTTGTTTGTTTGTTTGTTTGTTTGTTTGTTTCTATCTCTTTCTTTCTTCCTTCCTTTCTTTCTCTTTTTCTTTCTTTATTTTGTATTATGCAATCTTTTATTATTTATTTATTTTTAATTTTCGTGTTTACACTATTTATTTATATAGTTCTTAATTACCTAGTTACTTTCAATAGTAGTAATTAGTTATGAATGTACAACTACAAAGCGTTGCAAATTCTTGCGGA
Source organism: Sinotaia quadrata (assembly GCA_028829895.1). Taxonomy (NCBI): domain Eukaryota; kingdom Metazoa; phylum Mollusca; class Gastropoda; order Architaenioglossa; family Viviparidae; genus Sinotaia; species Sinotaia quadrata. Next base: position 25,437,117 of record CM054179.1, on the reverse strand, counting down.
TCTTAAGATAATCAGATTATCACTTACGTATTTTGAGGAAAATAATGATGATAACCACAACGATGATTATAAAAGCAGCAATGCCACCAATGGACACACCGACGATGAAAGAAGTCCCAGACTCCTGAATGCGCTGGTTAACTGTAGAATGACAGACTTCTTCAATTTTCAAAGCGCATAATTAATTACGGTATTTTAAAACAATACACACATAAATAATTCAGAGCTGAAAGATTTCCCCCAAGCAATATTGCAATCATTGTAGTGCAGTCACTGGTACAATTTATAATTGTCCTTGTCCTGATTACTTATTAATGCAAGAAATTGTCGTGGGTGGGCGGTTAATTGTTGTTGTTGTCTGACTGTCGCTGGCCTCTCTCTCCTTCTCGGTCAAAGGGCGGGGGTCAGGTCAGATACCGCGACTTGCTGGATCACACCGAATGACTTAAGGTGTTAAAATAAATCACTCTCACATACAGATACCGACGATGTTCTTGTGGGGAAATATATTTATTCTGCATGTGGGGTAAAGTGTGAAAATCAGCGTGTATGTATGAATGCGGGGTGAATGTATTGTGAGGGACGAACAGAACGAACAAACAAACAACCGCACCAATGCACTTGCACAACAGTGAGAGAGAAAAACCCAACTCTTGTTGAAGAGTTAAAAAAAAAAGAAATTTATTCTAATAATAAAATGGGTTACTCTCTCGTACGGTGTTAGTCATTCATTCAGCAACATTCATGGGATGGGGGACCAGAGCAATGTATATGATAAAATAAAATAAAATTAAAAAAAAGCAAAATTAATAATATGCCTGGAAGTGAAAACTGCAAATATCAGCACTGAAAAGAGTTGCGGTGAAAAACCGCAATACTCTAACAAATAGTATACAAAATTTGCTACTACCAATCTGTGGGTAAAAGCCCACCACAAGGATAAACACAAAGTGGTGATGACCGCAAAAGTTACCACAATAAGTATAACACAAAATTATCTCAAACAATTTAAATGTCTGTAAAATGTTTAGGGTGAAAAATAAAACCCAATCATCACCTTACTAAATTATTTATGAAAATTGTTTATATGAGAAATGTCTCTAAACAGTTTAGGGTAAATACCCAATATCAATAATAAATGTTTATAGGAAAATGTTTATATTCCACTGAAATATTTGGGGTGTCAACCCAATCCACCATAATGTTCAATGTTTTTCACGGAAAAAATGTCTTTATAAAGAATTTGTTATTAGAGTTAATAGACTAAATAACTAAATAAACTAATCTAACTTACCTACCTAAATGAATGAATGCGCCACTAAGTTAATTACGCTACTTAAAGTTACTCACGAGTATTACTGTGCACTTGTCCATAAAGAAAAGTCCTGGGAATGCTAACTATATAAATGCCAACACACTGGCCACAAATGAAGTCCAGAAAATGAATATCAGGTCCCTCTCACAGGAACAGGAAATGTCAATAATGTTCCTCGGTGAAAACCGGGAACAAAAATAAAGATGATCTCCCCCTGGACAGGGATGGGGGTAAAATAGCAGGAACGCAGGTTGATGAACCCGGTTCTCTCTCTTTCACGTTGATAAACGCAGAAAGTACCACTCGCTGAAAAGCGACGAAGTTATAAGTGGTTGATGAACCAATGAAGACCAGAGTGTGAGGAAGAATGACCCGTCCAGACTTGCCCCAGAATCTCCAGTCTGTAATACGATAGCAGCCCTGGTTCCTGCTGACAATCTAGGGAGGGTGCCCGACGTATGGCTGGGAGGGTAGAAGCCGGCTGGTCCTGACCCACGCAAACACTGCCAAGTCTTGCCAACGAAGGGTGAGCACTCTTCCAGTCCTATTTTGCTAACTACGAAAAATTAGACAAAATGGACGGCGCCAGAACGTGACGATAAAAACGTCTAAACTCTCTGATGTTGCTCTGCGCGCAATTGCTCGACACTCTCTCGAAAAATTCTTGTTAATGTGGGGAACGCTTCCGGCTTCCTCCGCTTTCGCGTTTGGAGAGGGGGGAGAGGGAGGGGGGTGCCTTTCTGCTGCTGCGTGTGCCCGTTGAGAAAACATGTCTGGCCGGCAAAGGCGGGCTCCAAACCCGGTGGTCCGTGGGTTGAAGTCGATGTTATTGTTGTTCCTGGCGGTGGCGTTGATGTTGTTGCCGTTTCTGGTGTTATGGTGAGGGGGGGTGTCTTACAGAGCCCTGGCTAGTAACACACCAGATCTATACCTAGTGTGTACATGTGCCCGGGTTGTTCGACTTCCCGATCTCTTCACTGGTGGCGTTGCTGATGTTGTTGTCGTGGCTGTCCCCGGTGTCCGTTGGGATGCCTGAAGGTGGGCGCTGGCGGCCAGTACAGATGGTCGAGTAGCAGTTGGATTAAATCAGCCATTGAATGGTTAAAATAACCCCAAGAGGGGTAATGTTGTTCCTGGTACTGTCGTTGTTGTTGTTGTTGCTGTCCGCGATGTTGTTGAGGTTGTTGTCGAGGGCACTGTTGTTGCCTCCGAATATGTGGTGGCGGGCGCCGTCTTTTTTTCTTTTCGCCCTGTTTTGTTGTTGTTGGTGGTGTGGGCTGGCATTCTGATGTTGATGCTGTTGTAGTTGTCGCCGTAGTTGGCGGTCGAGGCGGCGTCGCTGGTATGGGTGAGAGGGGTACGGCCTCGAGTTCCCTTGAAACCTGGTCCAGTATGTTATCAAATTCGTTCGATTGTTGAGTTCGTTCATGTGGACGTTTGTCGTTTGGATTTTTTTTTCCTTCGTCTCGATGTTGGTAGTCTGTGTATTAGCGGCTTTATGAGGTTTTTCCTTTTTCTTCTTTGTCTCTGTTTGAGTTTTCTTTTCCTCACTTGTAGTCATTTGCGTTTGCGTTTTCTTTTCTTCCGTCATTGATACTGGTGTCTGAGAAAATGCCGTTTTCCCTTTATCTTTTTCCTTCATAGTCTGTGTGGAGTTAATTTTGGTCTTTGGCGGAATTTTCCAGACTATGTGTGTATTAGTTTCCTTATCGCACGTGTCGACTGGTGATGTTTGTGATTCGTTTTCCGCTGTTCTTGGGCCTCCTCTCGTATAATACTGATGTACCAGAAAAGCCTCACGTATAGCATTTTGGTTATTTGTTAAAAATAAATTAAACAGTAGAAATTTATATGGACTACTGAAGAAGTCTATACGGTCGTCGAATGACAGGCAGATATAAGACAGCCATATGTTCAATTTTCCGTGTTTTCTTGAATTGATGGTGATCTCCATGGCTCTGTCGTGTTTCTTGATTGCGTCTTGTTCACCCGGCCCTGAAAAGGGCAAAGGGCTAATGTCTACCTGTTCCTCCGTCCCTGAAAGGGGCAGGGTAGTAGAGTTGATAGTAGATCGGGTGGAGCGTTTTTCAATATTTTCGATCGTGCTTCTCCGTCGGTGGTCCGATGTTGGCTCTCTCGAAAAAGTCCCTGCAGTTTCCTTTTATAAAACCTAACTCTTCCACGGCCTTCTAGAAATATCAGGCACGTGAAAAGATGGACGACTATTGTTATTAGGTGCACTAATTTAGTGATGCATTGACTAAAATAATCCCTAGTTAAATTTCTATTTAATGAACATTTAATGAACTAAATATATAATCTACCTATCACTAATTTAATTATTATCACCTAACATAATTGAACAAGTACACAAATCAAATAAAAATGTTATAAATAAGAAATAAGTAGTCACGCTCGCAAACTGACTGACAATGCATGCATCACGCCACTCGCTCAATAATATATGAAAACAAAACGTAGACAAAACGTCATAGAGCTAAGGGAGGCAATAAGGTAAAATAAAAAAATTAAATTTTAGTCGCTTACTTCCCCTCCACCGTGACAGAAATTATTAACTGAAATGAATTGTTGTAAAACAGCATCTTGTATAACTACTAAAGGATAGTGAACAATGCTCACTTTACAGACAGTGAGTAAAATGGAGTCAATCAAATGTCAGTTAGTAGGACACATTAATAGAACAGAGAGTTGGAAACCTGATAATAAGACGTAAACGTATCGGACAGAGAGTGTAGCAAAATTAAGGACAGAAAATGTAGTAAAACTAATGAAATAAACTAACAATAATCAGACAGAAAATGTAGCAAAACTAATTAAATAAGTAAGACTCACAGTATTCAGACATAAATTGTAGAAAATTAATTCAAAAAGACTCACAATAATCAGAGAGAGAATGTAGCAAAACTAATGACAATAAGATACAGCTATCGGACAGAAAGTGTAATCAAACTAAGGACAATAAAACACAAATAGATATCTATTAGATATAGTGTACCAACACTAAATGACATGTCAGAGAATGTAGCAAAACAATATGACAATCAGTTCTCGGACAGAGCGTGTAGGAAAACTAAAGGACGAGAAGACACATAGTTATCGGACAGAGCGTGTAGGAAAACGAAAGGGCGAGAAGACACATAGTTATCGGACAGAGCGTGTAGGAAAACTAAAGGGCGAGAAGACACATAGTTCTCGGACAGAGCGTGTAGGAAAACTAAAGGGCGAGAAGACACATAGTTCTCGGACAGAGCGTGTAGGAAAACTAAAGGACGAGAAGACACATAGTTATCGGACAGAGCGTGTAGGAAAGCTAAAGGGCGAGAAGACACATAGTTATCGAACAGAGTTTATTGCAAAATTAAAGACAATAAGACATACTATTGTCGGACATAGAATGCTGCAAAACTAGGTTCAGTAAGACAGTACAATTATAGGACATAGGGAAGGGCACAGGTGAAAGAACTTAATATAACACAAGCAATGTACAGTTAACAACACCAGATGTGCTTTAATGAAATGACAGTAAATAACGGCACACAGTAGAGATGAAGGACTTCATACCGGCTATGTAGGAGATTTGAGAGACAGGAAGATTATCATTAGCATCGGCCCTAAAACGGATCCACATTGAATTATGGGTACTTCTTAGAACCGGAAGTGACGATGTTTTGCAGATTGGATCCCCAAACTTTGGAGACGAAGAGGAAGGACCATCGTAAATCTGAAAATGGAAGACACTCTTATGAGTAATGAGCTATGAGTAACAGAGTTACATTTTATACAAATTTTCTTTACATACAATATCACGTCCTACTTATAAAGAAGTAAGTAATAAAACAGCATCTTATACACACTTTTATTACATACAATATCACGTCCTACTTATAAAGCAGTAAGTAATAAAGCAGCATCTTATACACACTTTTATTACATACAATATCACGATTTTGGTATAAAGCAACATGAAATAGGGCTACATCTTATATATAGTTTTTTCAAACAATATAGCGGCCTATGTATAAAGAAATATGTTAAATTGTCTTAGACATTAACTCACTTTTTCTTTAAAATATTTTGTATAAGATACTCTTTGTCTTAAAAATATGGATTCGTGCGGATTTCATCCCACAGATTAAACTGGCTTTGAATTCAAATGTTATTACACAACATGCTTCTTCTTCAAACTCCCATATCTCTTCTCCCCACCTTTTGTTATCATCAAAGAAAATTCTGAAACAGTATATATCGTAAAATCACCAGTCTATAACTTAGTGTGGCAGAGAAAATTTGCCTGTGCATATTTCTAAACTTAATTATTATATCATTTCTTAAATGTCAACATGATATTTTTGTAAGTACCAGAGTTAAAATAACGACTCATGCTATAACTTGCTGAGATATCCAAATCAGTCCAGAGTGGATGAGTAATTTTTGCACTCCAATAGTTTAAGGTTTACAAGTACTGAACTAGCCAATGGGAAGAGACCAAAACTTGAAGAAAGTTCTATATTCTAGTCACTTTGATTTTGATGTAACTCAAGTCAGATCATGAAAGGTTGATCCTTATCTTAATGGCAAGTTAACTAATTGATTGAGAGAGAATAGATTAAAAATATTTCATACATTGTGTTATTGGTATATCTGTAATTTAATGTAAAGATGTATGATGTGAATTAACTATTACTTCCTGAATTTCCTGATACTTGTATGTAATATGTTAAGCACACTACATTGTTTCTAACATAAACACGTTCATAATTGATTAAGTTGTATTTATTATGCTGCATGGACGTATCAGGCTAATAAATATTTTTGCATGAATTATACATTGAAAATGATTGTAAGAAAGAATGGAGGATAGAGATGATTAAACCTGGGACTTAGCATTGCTCTATGATGTGATTTTTTTTGTAGAAAGGAGCAAACACGTTTCTTTTTCTTCTTTGTGGTGGATTGAAAAAGTTTTCATCCTAGTGCTGGCAGTAGTGATAATTCACTGCAACTGGTTTATGTCAGCAAGTGTGTCCAACCATGACCCGACAAATGTGCAAAAGACAATTGCGTGCACCAGCAAATGCACGATAGGGTTAGGTTAGGGTTAGAGAAAGGGTTAGGATTAGGGGTTAGGGTTAGAGTTGGGGTTAGGGTTAGAGTTAGGGACAGAACGCGTCGTTGCACTTTTGTCCATTGCATTTTTGTCGGCGTTAGGGTTTGGGTTAGGGTTAGGGTTAGGGTTAGGATTAGGGGTTAGGGTTAGAGTTGGGGTTAGGGTTAGAGTTAGGGACAGAACGCGTTGTTGCACTTTTGTCCATTGCACTTTCGTCGGCGTTAGGGTTTGGGTTAGGGTTAGGGTTAGGGTTAGGATTAGGGGTTAGGGTTAGAGTTGGGGTTAGGGTTAGAGTTAGGGACAGAACGCGTTGTTGCACTTTTGTCCATTGCACTTTCGTCGGCGTGCATTTGTTGGGGCGCGCATTTGTCGGTGAACCGTGTCCAACTCCACTGTAGAACTTTCTAGCAAAAGGAATGCAAGAAGTTCATTACTGTGATTGTCTACTTGAGAAGCTAATACATAAATTTGTACATTTGTCGTGAGGGATCTACAGTGTTTGAACATTCTACAACATGCTTAGCAGAGCACATGGAAGATCGACTATTCTATTGGAACAATAAACTTGTGACATTGTTGTGGAAGATCGACTATTCTATTGGAACAATAAACTTTTGACATTGTTACGAAAGCACAAGAAGAACTGATGCATCTTATGACAGTGAACAGGTTACTTACAAACTATTATTATATCACTCTATATCTCAATTTCTTCTATGATAAATATATTTTTGATACTAATCTTACTGTTGAATTATGAGTTATGTGAATATAACACTGAATAATTAATGGAATTACTTGAATGTTGTTTCATGAAATTATTGATGTCAAACAACATAATTGTATTTGCCGAATGTATATTTGATTGCTGATTTAATAAATGTATCGTTAAATTTATCAACCTTCTTACACATATTAATAAAACATGCTGGAGTGATAGAGGTTGATGGAGGCTCGTTAAATAAAATTAGGACGGATTTTATTACTCCTTTAGTAAAACATTCTCCACTTTTGAAAATATTGTATGACAGTCACACTTCTGTCTCATTGTTGTGGGAGAGAGAATATTTTATTAATATTTTATTTTAATATTTTATTATTTTATATTTTAAACCCGTGTAATCTGCCAAGTGAGAGACAAGTGGTGTCTTCTGGGAGAATTATTAATAAATATAAAATAAGATTCTCTATCACTTGTAATTAGTTATGGATGATTAATTATAAAAAAATAACCAGTAACAAAGTGTTGCATATTACACATAGTATCAGTTGTCTCATTTCCTAATATACAACCATATGACCAGCCTACCATCGGATACCTCCGCTACTATATTCTGGTTGCATATCACTAACTATTTATTCTTTTAAAAAATGATTTATTTTGGCATATCGGACACTGACTGGCAATAAATCTGCTAAAATATATGTAAAGGAAAAGAAAAAAGCATCACCTCTATTTTGTCAAGATGACATTCCGTGCCTTCTGTACGCTTGAAATCCAGAAAGGTGAGAGTGATACGGAAACCTTCTGACTGTTGAATGAGATAGTCACAGTCCACTGGGCCATATTGGTTGCTTTGGAGTTGAATCGAACCCGAGCGCTGCGTAACCGTCACCGCGCAACCTCGATATGCCACAGCAAATTAAATTCAATTTAATATAAAATATTATTTTAAAAATAAATTGAAACGTCATAAAAACTTAAAAAGCAAATTAGTGTCTTGGTAATAGTATTGGTCATTACAGTAGATGGAACTGCTAAACCATCACATATTTTACATAGTGTATGCCTTATGTTAGTCACAATGGGCCTTGGCTTGTCCATTGAGATAATTTCCATCCACCTTTAGTGATCGTATGTTGACTCTGGAAATGATAACATTAAAACTACATTTATGTTGACTAGGATATGACATGTGCCCAAATGATGTTCAGTAAAGGTCATCAAAAACAGATTCACTAAAGGAAGGTTGACACCAACGCCATTCTGGTTATTGGTTATTATTATTATTATTATTATTATTATTATTAATCTGTACCTTTAGCATGAGTTGTAGATGCAAAGTTGAAAATGGCGAGTGTGACGTAGAGTGATGGAAGCCAGATAGCTAAAAATAGAAAACGAGTGTTGTATTTATCAGAAGTGAAAATAACAGTGTTAATGCACACTAAGAGATATATAACACATTATGTCATATTATATAATTAGAATACACTTGGTTGGCTGAAATAAGTGTAGGCCAACAATACATTTTTTTCAACAGGCGATTACAATTTAATCAGTTAAAAGTATTCTGCTTCGCGAAATTTATTTATACTGTGTCTATTGGATGTCTAGACAATGCATAGGTTCGTACAATAATCAGCCCTAAAATAAACTGCGCAAACATGTTTATTGTCTATACACCTACCTATATGTTATTTTACTTATTTACGCACACACAAAAATCAACGTGCAGTTTTTCAGATATCAGTCAAGGAAAACTTGACATCTCACGCGGCAGTCAAAATGCTTTCCCCCAAAGAATTCAAATCACCCCATGCGGTAATTACTTAAAAATTTTACAATGAAAACAAGTCAGATATACCGAATTCAAACACTAAGGGTATTATCATGTCAAAATGCACGATTCAAAAAAAAATATTGCAAAAATCTTTCTTGAAAACTTTACGCTAGAAAGTCAAGCTAGTCGTTCACAAATATGGTTATAAATGCAAAACAATTAATACCAATATGATCTTATTTATAAGAACAACAAAATTGTTCCACTCGACCAGAATGCAACCTCACAACGACCTGCGGTTGATCTATTATAATAATTATCGCTAAATAAATTTCTTAACGGCATTTTCAGTGCCACCCATGCTTCAAAAAAAAAAAAAGCTGACGAATTTGGCCTGGCCGACTGTCCACACTGACCTCAGAGCACCATTATTTTTATTTTATTCTTAAAACTACATTACCACGGTGACTCATCGCCACTTGGCAAGAGTACACTCATCATAACAAAGAGAGAGTTGTACACACAGATTGACACATATAACTATAACAATATAAATCTCAACTTTCAAATGACTCAAAATTCTGTTTCAACAAACAATTTCGCAATAACAATATATATATATATAACCTTAAACAATACTACAATCAACATTTTATAGTGGTAATTTTAAAAAAATCAAATTGCATCTCAAAAACTCAAATCTGGTTTTCTCATAGAAAAAGTATCTCTGTGGTCTATCACGTTTCCCATACACAACACGAATTATTGTTTTGGCATTGCTGACAACAGAGAGGTAAATGTTAGTATCTCTGTGGTCAATCACGTTTCCCATACACAACACGAATTATTGTTTTGGCATTGCTGACAACAGAGAGGTAAATGCCTACTTCCTCGAAAATTTAGTCACGTTTTTTCCATTTACCGGCACGATAATTATCAACAAAATGTATCTCTTTCTCAAATAACGTTTACATTGTTAACCAAATAGTTATTTAGCCCCTTGCTATGTTTAAATTGGTTTGGCTGTTTAATTAACCGTTTAGAGCATGATGATTAGAGAGAAAAAAAATTAAATAATATTTCCCCATATCCGTGACTCTCTCTCTCTCTCTCTCTCTCACACACACACTCACACACACACACACACACACACACACGCGCACGCACGCACGCACACACATACACACACGAATCAACATACACCAATTAACACATTCTCTTAAAAATACACACAGAGACAAAGAAAGGGAGGTGCCCTTAAAATCTATTCCGACATGTCAGACATGTCATCACTCGTTACAGAAGTTTACTGTGTCCAATGACGCCACTTACAGAAACCGAATTTAACACTCCACATTTTATCACCATGGGAATTTATAATTAGATTATGAATGACAATGTGCTTTATTTACGATGGGTTGTGTACATTGACTTTTAATTATTATATTTTTTAATGGTATTCATTTACGAAGGGATAAAAAGGAAATTTCTAGTTTGACAATGTATAATTGCGAATTGGTATTGAAAAGCGAACAGTGATCGCCCGCATGAGAGTTAAAGCTAAACTGAAAGTATGGCTTTACTAAGTTATTTGTTCGCATTTTAAAGCAGTGACAGAGAGAAAAACAGAAAGAAAAGAATAAATGACGAAAGACAGATAGAAAGAAAATACGAACGAGAGACAGAAAGGAAGAAAAATAGCAAGAAAAGAAAGAAATTTGGAAAGAATAAAAGAAAGAATGAAAGAAAGAAAGGAAGGAAGAAAGAAAGAAATTTTAACGAGCAGATGGTCAGCGCTAAAGTTTTTAATTAACGCTACCAATATTTATTTATCCATTCCATGCGACAACTAGAAAGCCGTACTTACCTTGTAAATGCGCCATTATGTTTGATGTGCACATATTAGCTGTTGGCTGTGTGCGCTGTATGCTGTGTGGCCGGCCGTACGCAGAATGGCTGTTTGTTGTTCAACAGTCTTTCGCAAGATAGAAACCCGCTTTCCTTCCTGCTGTACGGAAGAAAACAGGCAGAGCCTTTGTTCTGCAGCACTAGTCTGGACCCTGAATGTACACACAAACTCCTATACAAAGCCTCTGCTATTTGCAGCTCTAGTCTGGACCCCGAATGTACACACAAACTCCTATACAAAGCTTCTGCTATTTGCAGCTCTAGTCTGGACTCTGCATGTGCACACAAACTCGCATACAAGTACTGATCTCACATATTGTCCGGTTATGGCCCGAAAATTACTCTTTGACCACAACATTAAACCGATTCTAACTCTTTCGTGCTAGATATGGAAATAGTTTTAGTTGCATCTGGAAACATGCAACAGTAGAGTTCAGAACGCTGTCAAACACAAGCTCACCTAACGCTCTTGAAATTTGTAAACAGCTGGGTTAAAACTTGAGACGTAAACAAACTACTTTAAAGCTAAACAAGTCTTGAGACAAAACAAGCTGCATTAAAGCCACAAATCTGGAAAATCTAAGCAAGCTACGTTGTTGCCATGCCACACAAATCTTTAAACCTGCAAATAAGTTTCGCTAAAGCCTTGGAAATCTTGAAATTTGTAAATACCTCACTTGAAAACCAAAGACATGTTGAAAGGTATAACCAAGTTATAGCCACACGTGCCTTTAAAACCGTAAGCAAACCACGCTAAGGCATATAAGATTATAACATTTTTTCTTATTGTAAATGGATATGAAATGTGATGATAACAACTGATGAGCAAATTTATTATTTTCCATGCGTTCAAGTTGATGTTTCGATGAAACGACGACAAAAGAATGTAATAGAGACGTTCATGTTGTTTCAGAATTGTACTTCGACTCTAGAGAGATTCCAGCAATATTTTGTTTTTCAAATCACAAATCAGTGCCACATCGATTCCAACATTTAATATTTGTAGTGTGTTATTCATTACACAAATTATTTTAGTATCTTTGTTTAAATTTGGAAATTATATTAATTCAGCTAAAGGAGTTACAGAAATACATATTTGTTTAAAATTGATGCATCATCTTAAAGCAATGACTTTCGTAGTATAGATTAAATAAAAGTAACATTATGATCTATATTAAAATGCAGTGTTCATCGCTTTAAATTTGTTCTTTAAGTGGGATACATGTTTGTGAATGACACTGTTTTTAACCTATTGCAGAATCATTTTGCTACTTACTTACCTATCTATCTATCTATCTATCTATCTATCTATCTATCTATCTATCTATCTATCTATCTATCTATCTATCTATCTATCTATCTATCTATCTATCTATCTATCTATCTATCTATCTATCTATCTATCTATCCTGTCCATCAATTCGTCTAGCTAATTAACTATTCTATATAAAACCTGCAATACGTCCAGAGTATTGATAATGAAATAGAACATTACGGAACGCGCAAACATTTTCAAAATAAAAATACTGTTAAACTGCCTAATGAACAGAAATAACAAAGAATAAATGAGAATATATAAATAACAGTATAACACGTTGGAAACACATTCTTATATGTCACTAAACAATGAAATAAAGAAAATGAAAGCAAGACAAGATGAGAAGAAAAATGATGAATAAAAACTAGGAACACGTGCAGAATAGCAAATAACCTCATAAAAATTAAATTAAATTACAACATAAAAGTGTGCTGTATTCTAGCGCCACCCTTTAGCTGCCAGAATCAACCGTTTTCAAAACTAATTTAAAAGATTATCTGTGACGTTCATTCCAGGTCCACCTGTCTCCTGCTCGTGCACTTATTTCACAACAATGTTACAAACATCTCAGCTATACCCATAGTCACTGGCTACATGGTAAAGTGCAGTACATGACAGCTATACTCATAGTCACTGGCTACATGGTAAAATGCAATACATCACGATGGCTCTTATTTCGGGCGTATACTGGAAATCGGGGATTAGGGACAATCAAATACTTAACTTGCATATGGCAGGAAATGTTGGTGATACTTATTGCTTGAATCATTATTTGGCAAATGATTCAGGTTAGAGTTTCACAGACTTTGTTTCTTTCATCGAGAAATATATCATACAAAATTGTGAATGACCACGGACATAGAATGAAGAGAAGTTTACTATGAAATGGTCACATATGCAGTAACATCTAGAACACTATTATTACATTTTTATTGATAAAGAAAAGCTGCAAGGTGTATTGTGAATTTTATACAACATACATACATGATGTGTGTAAATAATTCTATAGTTTGCATAGAGTATCTGAGAGTTCACTCTGTTATGTGAGCATATGTTGAAGAGAGTCGATAAATGGACACTTTTTATCAAATATAGTTTGCTGTTGTAACTCCACTGGTGTCGATATTTTTAAACCACTATAATCAAATAGATACGTTTTCCCAGAGAGGATTGCTAAGAATGAGTGAATGACTGATGGTATCCCTCACACATGGAAAACAATGTCACATTTATATATTCTATAACACACACACACACACACACACACACACACACACACACACACACACACACACACACACACACACACACACACACATGTCGCTGATTAGGCATCGTGTTTTTCGTTGACAACACAGAGGGAGACACGAACATATGTTGATCGATATCTAGTGAAGTCACGATCAAAACACTCCAAGTGTGACAGCTAAATTTAGGCCGTGCTCTGTGTACACTGTTTCTCTACTGCTGTTCACTCTATGATAATTTATCACTAAATTCAAGCCGTGTCGTGTGTACATTGTTTTTCTACTGCTGTTCACTCTATGTTAATTATAACTAAATTCAGGCCGTGTCGTGTGTACTTTAAGCCATTGCACTGTTTCTCTTCCGTTTTTCACTCAATGATGATTATAAGCGAACTGTTACACTTACACTTTCCACACGTTTGTTTGTACTATTTATTACCCCCGTGAGTCAGCAGCTGTACCCTTTGGCTTGAATAACGGTCAGTATGGCGTTGTGGAAGGGCGCCCACGTTTTGCATAAGTGTTAAGTATTTTCTTGTATTTCTTAGTGATTGTGGTGCCTACTTGTTGTAGGTATCCTTATGCATATTTATAAAAGCATCATTATAAATGGACAGTTGATATCATTGGTACGCCGAGAATTATTTGCCTGCATGTGAATTAAGATATTAACCCCTTTTATACCTTGAACCCCTTTAACGCGACATATACAAATACACTAAACAACAGCAAGCAAACCAAAAACAATACAGGCATACCTTTCAGTATTTATCAGAACTTTTATTTTATGTTCTTGTAGAAGTATAAACAATTTGTATGACGTAAACAACAAGGGGTCAATGAGGAGAAAGAGCGAGAGAGGAAGAAGAAAAGGATGGGGAAGTAGAGAGTTAGATATAGTGCGGAGATAACAAGTGAGAGTGGAAAAAAAATCATAATTTGTTTTCTCTAAAAGTATAATTAATATTCAAGCTATGATATCGTTGGATTTTACTTTTTAAAGAACTGGCAGAAATGAACGGCAGCATTATTCCTTGAAGGGCAACGCTATTCCTTTGTAGTTCCATCAAATGTCTTTCAA